>CM022549.1:16236216-16238562 GCA_012273795.1 Dendrolimus punctatus
ATATTTAGGGATGGGAAGGTGCTAACTTTTTTATTCTCTTTATTAAACTCAACTTATAACTATTACAATTTTGTTTTCTTATATTATATATATATATTACAAATTTTGCTGCCAACAATTTTATATTTTATTTTCTTATCTCTGCACATTTTTTATAACTTATATTATACTAAACAATTTTGAGCCAAATTTATTTATACATACTAACTCATCTTTAATAACAGTGGTTACCTGTATTATTTTCTAGTTTATACATCTCAAACTATTTATTTGTGAAAGTTCAGGGTTTCTCAGTCCTTTACTTACACGTAGTGTGTCTTAACAGATATTTTAACTATATGCTAGCTTACTTGTTATTTGGTACTGATAGAAATATATAACACTATATATTCTCAGTGCCTTATTACTACACATTTTCTTTACACTAGGGTATTAATACTAGTTTTTGTGGCTCAATGCATATTGTCTTTAACTATATCTCGTCTTTGTTACAGATCACATCTACGACCGGGTGCCGGGGTATCATTTCCTGGGCGACATTCACTGTGGCCATTTGGCCAACTCGCCTCACGGAGTCGTGTGTAAGTTTGTATAGCGTATACTATGTATGTTGCTGTAGTGTTTATGTGTGTTTGTGTTTGTATGGTGTGTTACTTGTATGTATGTGTTTGTTTGCATGGGTGCGTGTTTGTTTGCTGTGTGAATGAACTTAGCTGTGACTATGTCTTGTTAAGTTTATGTTTTGATGCGTGTGTATTATACTTTTGAACCGCTAATTTTTTCAACAAAAATTTGCTGGTTTCTTAATTTCTGATTGTGTTTTGTTTGTTTATATGTTTACTATGTGTTCTAGTGGTGTGACTTGTATTGTATTTGTGTGATCCCCTTGTACCCGGTTCCATCTTGTTACTGAGGTTCGCCGCTCTAGTGGTGTTATCATTGCACATCGCCGTCTATTGCTAGATACTTATCTGGGGGCTCCACGCACGATAGCGGGGTTGTAGGCCATGTTTTGTTGCCAAGTTATAGTAATTGAAAGATTGATTTAACAGATGTAATTTTGCAACAATGCATGGTTTCCGACCCATTACTATTGTGTTGTTGCCCCCAGGGCATCTAGCAGTAGGCGACGGTTGCACGTATGATCTTGTCCCAACGCGCCCTCACTGGACACTTTCCACTAAATGCGTTGTGTGACACATCGTCTCTCTTTTCTCGGGTGCAATTTATGCACACCGGTTTTGTGCCCACTACTTGTTCCTCGCATTCAGATCTCATGTGAGGTCCTCCACAATGGCTGCACATCTCCTCGGTCTCGCGGCACTGCTTTCTGCCGTGCCCGAAGCCAAGGCATATCGTGCATTGCGTGAGCGGCGACCTATCCACTACCTGCAACACTTGCAGGTCTACTCTCACTGCCCCTTCATCCGTGAATCTCTTCCACAAGGCCGGTGTCACTCTAAGTATCACCTTATGGGTGTGCGGGTTTCTTCCTCTTATTTTATACGCGACTTCCATACAGCTGTCGTCCTCTCCCAGACCCTCGAAATCAGAGTATTCTGATTTCTAGGGCCCGGAAAAGGTCGTCATCTGTATGGCTCCTTAGAACGCCGGTTATCATCACTAACGGTCTTCTGTTAGTGATGTCTTCTGCTATTAGAGCTGCCTTCTTCTGCTTGAGCCTAAGCTTAAGCTTTTCCCTATCTTCTACTGTTCTGCAGCTCACTATTACCCGTCCATCCCTGGCCTTGCGGACCCGCTCCACGCTCACCCCCATCTTTAGCATCTAGTGCTTCCCTGAGGTCCTGAGGGTGTCGTCTCCGGAGCGGTTTTCCTTGGTGTTGGCAATCGCCACGGAGTGTAGCGTCCTATAGGTCGGCGGCGGCTTGCGCCAGCCCTTATAGCCGCCACACTCGCGTAGCTCGGTTTAGGAGCACATACCTCACTCATGCTTGCATTGTTCTTTCAATAACTTGTTGCAAGTTATTGATCTTTCCATGCTTTCTGGATGAGTGAGGTGTGCTCTTCCAACTTTCCCAGTATATGTCCTTGTTTTGCAGTTCTTCACTTTCTCATCTGAGTAAACCCTGTAGTGAGCATTGCGTTTGCATTTCTCATTCTTTCTTTCGTTTTCTCAGCTTGAGTGGATCTTGTATTGAGCATTGTGTCTGCATATCCCTGACTACTTTCTCTTTCTCGCCCGGGTCCTTCCCCTTGATCTCATGTAACTCTATGAGAGCTTCCCCAATCCTATCACACATACAAAGCAGAGCGTAAAGGCGCTTTACCGCGTACGCCACGCTCTGCTTTATTTCTGTCTTCAGATTCTTCGAGTTGTTTAAATGC